>JAVJAQ010002636.1:0-26584 GCA_032362365.1 Zygogramma bicolorata | reverse complement strand
ACATTACATTATCTGCCAATGAATGTTTACCCTGAAAACAGATAACGTGAGAAGAATTTAAATATGCTTCATTTTCAGCTAAGAAAATAGCCAAAAACGAACGAAATATATCCACCTTCCCTTAAGACGCTTAAGACAATCAATCATCAGGCCCATTCCTCAGCGGTATTCTCCTAATTGAAATTATTTGTAATTTTTGGGATTACTTTTCTATCAACTTCTCCTCCTCGCAAGCCTCGCGCCTCCAATGATTTCAATAAATTGAGAGAAATATGTGGACGTTTCTGTTGCTACTACTAATTGAAGAAGCCATTCGCGGTTATAAACAGGCCGAAATATTGCTGAGCGAGCAGATTGACAACTTTTATTACCGCATTCGCCACAATTTCAATGATCTGGTAACGTCGCACTATGCGGGCATGCATGCAACTAGTTGGCAAGCAGAACAGCAAAAGTCGGAGACGCCAGAGAAAGTCCACTAGGTGCACTTCGTGCAGAAGGCAACAGGCTCCAGAGACTTTCTGCGGTGCAGTCAACCTCTCGAGGTCATCGAACCAATGAACGAAAAGTTCGAAAACTATGATTTTGATGTTGAAGTGACTAGTTTTTCAGACGATAGTTGATTTCGTAAGGCTAGATATTCAATGTTCCTCAAATATTTTATCATTTGATACATTCCTCTGGGAAACGTATCAACCCTTTGAATGTTGATTTACACTTTTATAAAGTTGTGATGAATAGGATGTGATAACATAATAATATTATTTCAACAAGAAAACGTTATAATGAAAAAATAGGTAGAATTTTTTCATGGAATATGATTCAAATTCAAAACGAACTCAACTTCTGAATATTGAAAGATTATTGTTTTATACAGATGCAGAAATGAAATAAAGTAATAACGGTTTCGTAGATCGAAAACATACTACTGAAAACCAGTTGGAAAATCATCAGTATCTGTTTCATATTTCATTATTACAATATTACACATTATTCAACATGTCAACTACAACCGACTCGAATATGTTTTGTCTGTTCCTCGGCAAAACTCTATTATAGTATTGACATAAAGTTTAAGTCACTGATGTTTTTTTTTATACGCAGATTCACACGAAAGGGAAGCCCTGTAATGTTCAAAGAACACCGCATGAATCAAGGAACAGGAGATACGAATTAACATTTACTTTGAATTTCTTAAGTTTGTAAGCCTCAGGAAAAACCTCTCTTGGCAAGGAGTTCCAAATCTCAGCTGCTCTATTGAAAAAAGATCCCTGAGCAAGAGAGGTTCGACAGGTGTCCAAATTCACAACAAAGGGGTGGGAATTCTGTACTCGACAAATTGCATCGTGAAATTCGGGTGTTATAGGGTTCCGCAACGCTATAACCCAAAAATCTTCAGGTTTCGAAAGATATCGTTCCAGGGCGTTGAATAAATGATTTTGGAGTTAACTGAAATTTCCAGAGTTCATATGGAAAATATTGTTGAAGGTTATTCCAAATTTTCCAATAATTCCCGAAAATCTATCATTTGTAGATGTGAACTTTTTCACAGAGTATTGAAATGGTTTTGTTATTCTGATAAACTTTTCGAGACCAAAATTTTTAAGTTCATTCTGGATACTTGTTGTACCTTTCTTAATGTAACACACATAATAGTTATTTATTTCTATATACAATCAACAGGGTGAACAAGCTGTTTCAAATCAAAAGTACTTTCACATTCTCACCTCCCTTTTTGTGTGACAATTTCTGAAATACTTTCAACCGGAGAAACGGATAAAATCCTTAACTCGCAACAATGGCCACAAGGAAGTGTTCGGAAGTACAGCAAATGAAACACTTCAATACAAATTGTCACTCATGAGCAAAAAAAAAAGAAAGAAGAGAATCAAGGATGTGAATTGGAAAAATAACAAATTAAATATTTCGGGCTGAGCGGCTGTGAAGAAAAATTGGTTCGTCTAAAGATTTCAGACATTTGCAGTTTTCTCTATCATTGATTTCTGTAAGAAAACAGCGGCTTTTCAACAGATACTACAAGACTATAGGAATACCGGATGTGTTGGTCCGCTTCTTGCAATGGAAATGTCACAAAATGAAATAAAGACATCATTTGAAAGGAGAAATATGAGTCTACAGATGAGCACTCGGAGCTAACTTCTCGGTGTTATTTAGTATTTGTTTTGTGGAATGAATGAGTGAACAACTGAGTGAGTTGGAGTTTGTATGAAATGTCAAATATTTCAAATTAGCCATTTATATATCCCTTCGTTCACTGAATTCGGCTTTTTTGGAATGAACTTATACAACTTTTTATTTTCTCAGTCCTCCATCATCTTTCATGATGGAGTGTACTTCGCCTTTACAGTTCACTTCCCTTACTTGAAAAATAGCAGACAATGATACAAACATAAATTATTAAGGTGTATTTTAGCGTTGTTCACAACAAAAAAAAAACAATCCTAATGAAGATGTGTACCTTTCCTCAACCAAGACCAATTTACTGATATCCAAATTCATGGCTGGAGTAGCAAACATGATCTTGGGAGGCGTTGACCTCATACGTCACTAGCAGACCTAGTGACGTTACTGATAATGAAACACCCCTCTTATCAGTCACGGTCTGGTGTGCAATCTGAACTTTTTATTATTCGTACGGTATGTCAGAGTCAGCTGATGAGTTGTCTTTGTCTTCTTTTCGTGAATCTCGTAATTCCAGGTCGACACTTGAGTTAGACCAGATGCTTCTCAGACTTTCAATGCCGTTGTTACATTAGATATATTCTTCGACATTAGCATTCAACCCCCTAGCGTGAATGATTCACAACCCTAAAATATCAAATGGAAAGTGGGTTCGATACATCATGTGAGAAAGCACCATATTAAATGATACCCTATATATTGAATTTATTTTGAAGAGTTAATGCGCAAACGCCGTTAAAAACATTATCCCAATATTTTGGTATTGATGGAAAATACAAATGAGTTATGGGTATCCGTAATCAAAACATTCATAATTAGTGGTAGCTTTCAATGTTATCTGCAACAGTGCTTTGTAAACAAAATGTAAACAAGTTGTTGAATTGATTTGTTGAAACGTTATTTCAACAAAAAGTGGAATTGTGATCTATTTATTTTCATATAATATTATAGATTTCTAGAAGTTTGTTCTGATGGGGTTCTGCGGTTGGTGTTTCACATTACAGATGAACAAGGTATCGAAAAACTTCCCATATTGGCAACATACGAATCATTTCATCGAGATAAATGACCTCAAACAAGCAAACAGTAAGACTAGAGCAACTATTTTCTAGAAATAGAAAGTTAACAATTTCAACTCATCTACAGTTCAATAAAAAAAAACAAAAAATAAAAAAAATTATTTGGATTCTCAAATCCCAAAACCTATTTATATTTTTAATTTTTCATCAGTACCAATCTTATCGGGTTGATGTTGTAGCTCCGATTTTGCATTAAATGTTAGGGTAAATCTCAATGAATAGGGATCATTAAAAAGATAATTCTGTACTTTTTCACAAGATATATCACTCGAATCCACTTCTATGGGTTTGAAGGCGGAGGTTGAAAAATATGTGTAAAATGTGTCCTCTTCGAAAGCAAACTTTGTGTCCAAGCCATTTTGCTTCGAATTACAAATTGAATGGGATTGATGCATCGATTTCACACAGTTATAGTGGTCTCACTTTGGAAATGGGCTCTGTTTTCAGATTCATTGTTTCATTCAACAGACAACACATCACCCAATAGATTCATAGTAACTACGCTTTGAAAAGTGGTGAATAATATTCAATGGAATAAAAACTAGCTTCTTAGATTTTTTCTCCTAACTACTGTATATGACGTTCTGATATTCAAATATTTTGAAGCAAAGCTAGGCTGTGTCAAGACCACTGATTGGTTGCCATGGTTATTATTGCCTTAATGTGAAAAATTTGGCCTTGTCCAAAAAACGAAGATATCACAAAAAAAGCATCGGTGGTATCTGGCTTTTCATTTTCTGCCATATTAGGAAACGTTGGTTATTATTTTCGTATACCTGTTTGTACTTCTCTGGAAGCACGTCCACTATTGGCTGATTTTATAATATAAAATAATTCCTATGGTACGTTAACAAAACATGTTTGCGAATATACTTGCTAATTGTTATGTTAAGAATGCCTGCAAATCATCAATAAACCGTATGAGTATAAAGTCGAGCACCAGAAAAATCATACCAGAGTAATATGGGTTCAAAGGCAGACGTGGAAAATATATGTAAAATGAAAACGTTATGTGAACGAACCTTTTTGCTTCAAATTGCAAATTGAGGTGAACAGCTAGGTCCATAGTTTTCGTTGGAGTGGATTGATGCATTGATTCCACACAGTTATAGTAGGCTTACCTCGGAAATGGGCCGTTTTTTGGTTCAATTTTTAATTCAACAGACACATATCACCCAATAGTTTCGAGGAGTTTAAACGCTTTAATTATGAATAATATTTAGGGCAGTAAATTTATGCGATTCGTACAATTCTCAAAGGGGTGGAATGAATACTAGCTTCTTGCATTTTTTCTCCTAACTATTGTAGATGACGTTCTGATATTCAATTATTTTGAAGCAAAGCTGGGCTATGTTAAGACCATTGATTGGTTGCCATGGATATTATTAACCTGTGGTAGAAGTCCATTGTATCTCAAAGTGGAGTGTAGTAGATTTACGATGCAGAAAAACTCAAAGTCGTCTCCACAATTTAATATTCGAAAGATGTCAGTACGGTGATTCAGTACATGTTTCGAACCTACATAGGTTCATCATCAGCTGAATTTACATTGAATTATGGAGATGAAAAAATTGCAAAATCACATGGTGAAATTCAAAAGGACATAATTTATTTTTTTTTTTTAATTACAATTATGATTAAGTTGATATTAGGGGAATTTGGGAAATTGATTTTAGGGATGTCCCAAATTCCCCTAATATCAACTTAATCATAATTGTAATTAAAAAAAAAATGTTTATGTCCTTTTGAATTTCACCATGTGATTTTGCAATTTTTTCAATTTTTTCATCTCCATAATTCAATGTAAATTCAGCTGATGATGAACCTATGTAGGTTCGAAACATGTACTGAATCACCGTACTGACATCTTTCGAATATTAAATTGTGGAGACGACTTTGAGTTTTTCTGCATCGTAAATGGATATTATTGCTGAAATGTGAAGAATTTGGCCCAGCCCAAAAGACGAAAAGAACTACTGATACCACCGATGCATTTTTTGTGATAAGTATCTGGTTTTGTATTTTCTGCCATACTAGAAAACGTTGGTTAGTATTTTTATTCACAACCATATATGTCACCTCTACTTCTCACCCTCACTTCCCGCCCTCATTTCATCTATTCTAAACTTAAACTGTCATTTATTGACTTTATCTGACATTTATTTATATTGGTGACAATTGTATACCCCGTAGTCACGGTAACAATATATCTACTTGATTATTCTGAGAAAACCGCGTTCTTGGTAATTTGTCGTTAAATGTAATATTTTAGATATGTTCAGAACGAAACAGAAATTTATTAATTTTAATCAAAATATGATGGTTGTAAATAAAATAGTATACAAACCTCGGTAGGAAGTTTCATTCCTGTCTCGAGATCATAGCTAACCTCGACGCTTTGCGTTTCGGTTAACTAACTGATCTCACGACAAGAATGAATCACTTCCCATCTCGGTGTGTAATATACTATTATTTACCTGTTTGTACTTCTCTAGAAGCACTTTCAAGGTACTTAACACTATTGGCTGATTCTAAATTAATATAAAATAATTCTTGTGGTACGCTAACGAAACACGTTTGTGAATATTCTTGCTTTCTGTTGTGATAAGAATCATCAATAAACCCTATAAGTCGACCACCAGAAAAATCATACCAGATTACTTTTCTCGTGAAACACTCCTTGAATACAGTCTGATCCCTTCTATCTGCGACACTGAGCCTTGCAGATGAGACGGATTTTACTTATAACCTCGGGTGAGAATGTTTTATGTTACCGCCCATATCGCAAACTATTTCTAAGATGATTCAGCGAAAGAGGATGGGAAGCAAAGACGTGGGAACATATTTTTCCAGAACAACAGTCATTTCACGGGAATTTGCGATCGAAATTGAATTTTCTTATGCTCGAGTGTTGATGGAAAAGTTCACACTGGTAATTGTTTGACGGGCAGTGCGAAACACTTTGATGATTCAATGGCAATAAAGTTTCTTTGAATAGATGAAATAACTGATTAGATGAACTGTTTCAAGAAGATTTGCTTGTGGTTGACAGAATTCAAAATTTTTGTCGTTTTATGTAATGAAAAATATCCCGAACTCTACAACAGACTCTTGCATTACTTTGGAATGTCGAATTTTGTCTATAAATTTTTGTCAACATGGGTTTTATTAAACTGGGTTATCTCGATAGGAAAACAGGAAATCGATTTGCAACAAAATTTAGTATGAAAGCGTTCAGCAGAGATCAATTCCCCCAGTACCAATGATATATCACTTGCACTCAATGCGCATTTCGCTTACTAAGTTAGCATATTCGATTCGAGACAAAAAATTGACACTGAACCCAAAAACTACGGTTAGTGATACAGACTGAGAAATTGAGGTAGTACCTGCACAATCCTTTCTGAGGAGAAGATTGGGGAGTTCACCTGCAAAATTTTATCCTAAGGATGATAACATCTTGGCTGGTTCCTCAATATTCTCCTTAGGAACAAAATTGCAGATAATACCTCAATTCCTCATTCTGTCATGAAATTGATTCGCACAATGAGGTTTTTGGAGAAGCCGAATTTCTTTTATTTGTTATACCACTAGTAAAAACATTTGACATAGTCAGTGGGCATACTTGAAGACTGGCGTTAAATCAAATCATCTTTCGAACAATCTGTTCAGGCCAGTCTCAAATTACCTACACAGTAGGCTTGGCGTATTTCCGGAATCTTCTGTCGAGATCACGAATATTTTGGGAATTATAGTATTTTTGAAATATTCGCGAGGATAATTCGAGTAGGTACACGTGGTATTCGTTAAAAGAATTTCATACTCAAAATAATTATGGAGGTAATTCCGATTCCACCTACAGCAAAAATATAACACTGAATTCATACTCATTTCAAGTTTACTCGATTCAAAAAAAAACAAATTCTCTGCAAACATCGGGTAAAATAGTACCACGGGAATATATACCACGCCCTTAAAGGCCAGTAATGCACTGAAACAGCAAGGCGTCACAAGATCCGTACTCGGACCAACAAAGAAAACATATATCCTTTTTTGAACATAATATCTATAAGTTTTCCATTGAAAATTTTTCTCTCGTCGGAAATTGCGACAATATCGTTTTCGCCCCTTTACACAGCCCACAAATATTTACTTCCAACCCTCGGCTCACGCATTCATTATTTTTACATTAAGTATTGACCACCTAATCATTTCCCATCATCAAAGTGCTGTTAACAATTTTTGTTTTTTTTTTTTGAAAATAATTTATCTCGCTTGGTCTACTAGTCATTTCCTGACTATAATGATTTCTTACTAATAATCTTGTCTATAGCACCCAACTCCTTCATAAACAAGTCTTCCTGTGTAGAGTGTATAGCGGTCGACAAGGAAAACTTTCCATATTGAAGATAGTAAGTTCAAGCCCCGCAGCAGCCAAAGATGTTTTCAGATAGGTATTCGATTGGAACATGTGAGTGAATGAAATTATAAGTTTGAGTGAGAGGTATAAAACTAATGAATAGTTTCGAACCTAAAAATAAAAAAAATGAAGCGAAATTAATAGAAGAATATTTTCCTTTCGTTATATTATTTACAATATTGTACCAATATTATATTGTTCGAATATCGAATATGATATTTTCAATATTCGGCCAATACTCCTATAATATTGAAACAATAATGGTCCGATATATTTGTGCTACTTGAGGATAATGTCCTCTGTTGGTGGAGCGTTGTCCATTAGTTTTGTCTATAAAAAAAGTGCTCGCGGCACCTCAAGATTGATGAAAACACATCTGATCACAATGATACAAACAATAATAATAATAATAATTATTATTATATCAGCGTCTTGCAAATTTTTTATCTTCTTTACTTTCCTCCAGAAATACTTACTGCCGGAATAATTGAATTTGAGAAATCAAATCTGTTTTTTTCAATTTGTTCGGGTGATGTTCGGCATGTATTTTTGAAAGAAATTAAAGAAGATAAAAGATGTGCGAGACGCTGCAAATATACTGAATGCTATCATTATTGTTTGTATCTTTGTGATTTGGGCCGAAAGCAGTTCTTGTCAAAAGTCAACAAACTAATGGACAACACCACACCAACAGGGGTCGCATTATTCTTCCATATACTACGCACATAGTACATGGGTCAAATTTTTTGTTAGACTACGAAGCCGATGTAAGAGCTTTCATCGGTTGGAGATTGGGGTAACTAGATATGATGTGTAATTTAGATAAATATGTGATTTTCATGAATCATGTGATAACAGTATTCGTAACAAACCATGGTGATAAATATGTGAAGGTAGCAGATCAATTGGTGAGCTCCGTTAACTCGCACGTGTAGAAGAGAGAGAGAGAGAGAGAGAGAGACAGACAGGGAGAGAAGGAGCCCGCTCTTGTTAGTAAGTATTTAGTGCTACCATAACATGGCACAATATGGCTGCAAAAAATCCGGTGTCGCTATGAATCCCCGTTCCTGAGGTCTGGTTATGAGTTTATTATGCCCCACAGGGGAACCCAGTGTGCCACGGCACGGCGAATGAAACAGAACCTGGTGATTTTGGGCAAACTGAAATATTGTTTTTTGACATGAGAAGCCCCTTTGGCTCCAAGGGGGCTCTTAGGGCCCCAAGGATCCTCTGAAAGATTCAACTTTGAGTAAATGATCAATTCTCACCATTTTAGAACAAACCTCATCATTCTATTGGCCTTGGTTGGCGAGTTACAACTGTTTTGAAGTTGAGGGGTGAAATATTTTTAAAGGGGGTGAGGACGGCTATTTGCACGGGGGGGTTGGTGGGTAACTGCCCTAAAAATGACCTAGGTAATCTATAGACTCTTCGTACAAAGTGGCGTTCCTCGATCATTTTTTGCAAGGTTGAAGCTATATTTGATCGTTAACATTCCCACTAGTATGGAATTACAAGGGCTACAATATCGAATATTTGCAATTTTCATGCAACTCCTAGAGAACTTCAGAAAAATTCCAGAGATCCGTGTACATGCAACTTTGAACTCGAAGACTATTAATTGAAAAAAGAGAAGATAACTCAGAGAGAAAAGATCTCTCAATTTTCGGCGAACATTGAAACATTTATGATAGGTAATTCATATGTAAGATCGATGACCTACAACCTCAATCCGGAATAGAGAATATGCATGATTTTTTGTTATGTCGTAAATTAATCATTCTCATTTCATTATGTAGAAAAATAGACTTGATAATATTCAAATTACGTGGTCACAAGGATCACATTATCCTAATGTACCCAGGGCTCCCATTAGGTAAAAAACAGTCCTGATAGTGACGTCTCAATTATTTCGAATCCTCCTTCATCAGCCTTTTTCGGGACGACAGTAAGGTTCCAGCTGATTCTTACATAGATGAGTCAAGTCCAATTGACCGACATCCGGCGGAACATCAAAATCGCGCTTCGCTATCACCGCATTACATAAACGAAAGCACAATCAAGCACCATTGTTGAAAGCGAACCAATTACAAATAATGCATGGTTATGGAAACATTGTTAAGGTACATTAAGCTCGAAGAGAAAAGTCAGGTTATCAATCTTCGTTTATCTGATTATTCATCATTATTAGTACGCCTTGATTACTAGGAATTGGGTACGAAGTCGGCAATTGGGAATGAAAAATGTGCTTTAGCAACCGTGGTATTATCTGCGATAGATTGATGATCTATGATGTTAGTTCAATGAGTTTTGTATCTCTGTTATTCTTGCTTTCCCATTTTTCATCATAAAACTTTTCCTAGAGATCAATTACACTAACACCAAACTGATATTTTTGCACTCGACGCGCGTTTTGCTAACGAAATTAGCATCTTCAGGAGAAGAAAATTGACACTGAGTCTAAAGACTAGGGATAGTTGTTTATATACCTGAAGTGTTTCGGTCCGATATGGACTTTGTTTATCACTGCTACTTATTCTAATTAATAATGAAATAAAAATTCGATAATGAACTAGTGCAGTCCCTACCTGCAAAGTTTGTTGGTCCGTCATCTGTTATTATTGATTATTCTGAATGCTTTCTCATTAATAGATAGAAAAGCGGGCTGAAAGGGATAGGTGCCTTGTCATAATTCATGCGGTTTTTACATTTTGCTATTTCTAGGCTCTCACATGAATCGAGTAGTCTTGTGTCATGCACATGCTTGATCAGTTCAAGACTGCTTTCACCAATTTTGTGGTCTTTGTCTAGAGCATGTTGGGCGACACTGGATCTTTCCTTATTTCATGTGTGCAAAATGTTCCTTGAAACGGGTTTTAATAGCTCGTCGGCTCTGGCCGATGTATTTGTTGTTGCAATCTTTACAACTGATTTCTTAAATTGTCAACTTCTCTGAGTTTTCCAATTTATCTTTTGGGTTACCAAAAAGCTGTTGTAATTTGTAGGAAGTTCTGTATGCAACTTTCATATTCACTTCATCGAATATCTTCTGAAGTCAGTTTGGTGTAAGGGTAATTGATCTCTAGGAAAAGTTTCAACTTTCACACTAATGGTTCCAATCTCATCGTTTATCCTTTTCATCATCAAAACATTCCCACTTTCTAACTTTTATGGGATTGCTAGTTTCACAAGTGCAGGACGTTCCTGAGCTTACTTCTAGTACTCATTGTAGATGGAACATGAAACTCATCACTACATAGTTGAGTACCTAAGATAAATCCAAGTGTCGTCACAAAAAGACAGACGTGATGTGAAAGATGTTATGAAACATACAGATAATCAAATTGAAAGTAGAGAGAGGCCGAGAAAAAAATATATATGACCCAAGGGGATATTCGATTGTTGATGAGTTTTTCGTATCTATTTCTTGTTACTGAATAATGAAAAATACGGGATGGGATGTAACATAATACTCCAATATCCTCAGTTGAGTATGGTTAATAATGGTTTTTGTCACAGAGCTTGAGACGGCGATAAAAAGAAGTTTTCTTTTCGATTTTCACTGACAAGTTTGTCTCAGGACAAAAATCAGAAGCCAGACTGCCTTGGAGAGAAGTAGATACGGAAGAATATGATGGATAAAGGAAGAAAGAGAGATCCAGTATAGCAAAAAAGATTTGATTAGTGATAGTTTTTCATTCAAAAATTGCAAACAGGACGTGTTCATTCCATTCGACGTGAAATTGTTGAACAAGGCCGTTATGCTGAGTTATTGTCAATGATCGAATGCAAAAAAACATTTTCCTTCACAATCATTGCGAAAAATGTGCTCTCACGTAACCTACTTTCATGCGGGAAATTGACAAGTTGTAAGCACGAAAAACGAAGTCGGGGAATCACATGGCCAACCTGTTGACACTTTTCGTAGGTACTCCGTTGTCTCATTTTTTTCGATACGTTCATTAATCTGCCTATCAGAATTGATGGAGTGGTTAGATCCCCGTTAACGTGTACACAACAACGAGCTATCCCTGACATGATATTGCAGTTATTACACATTACAGTACTAAA
This sequence comes from Zygogramma bicolorata, assembly GCA_032362365.1. NCBI lineage: Eukaryota > Metazoa > Arthropoda > Insecta > Coleoptera > Chrysomelidae > Zygogramma > Zygogramma bicolorata. Next base: position 14,812 of record JAVJAQ010002636.1, on the reverse strand, counting down.
CAGACAAAAAGAATATATGCACCCAGTTTCTTCCTAAAAAACCACAAACCTTTTCAATGATTAACACATTTCGTCGCTCAATGTCAGACCATTTTTACTATCGAAAATGCCGTTAATATTTCTGTGAACCCTCGTGAAACATAACGGAAATTTATGACATATGATTACCATGTCGAACGCATTTATTCAACTAAATTGTGAAATATTTCAACCCTCTCGGGTCCGCCTAGGTATGTTAACGATTGGCATTAAATGTTTTTTCTGTCCATGCAAGAGCCAAAACGTCTTTGAATAGCTAATATATCAGTACAATTTTTAGAATCCTTGCAGAAAACTATTAGTTGATGAATTTGCTGAAACTTCAAGACTACGACTCATAATTTAGCTGTCAGGTAACGGTACAGGTGGTGTCCCAAAACTCTGCGCTTACATTATTTGGCATCTAACGCATTAATATATCAGTAATTCCACAGTTTTTGGGCCTCTGATAATCCAAAATTATTCACGGCATTGTAATAGAAATCCAGCTAGTTAATGCCTGTTTGAAATGGATTTGAAACGTTACGCCATCTATAGTATAATGTCGATATTTCCGTTAACTTGATGCAAAACCAAGATTCTTACGCTGAAGGAAAAAATGGGTGAAGCGTTCTGTCTATCAGTGTGACTGAAATGTAAGTTTAGGCATGAAATGATCTTGGAAACATGAATAATCTACGACAATGACAAAATAAACCCACTTCTGTTACTGAATTGATTGTCACCTATTGGTATTTTGTATAAGACGTGTGTGGTTGAAGCTACAACGTCCATAAGAAATGAAAGAAAAGATATGACTTGGAAACGAAATAACTAGTAGTATCCCGTAGTATCCATATCTTCAAATATTGCCATATGGCAATGTTCACGGACTGAAATTATCGTGCCAATGTCACACAGTTGTCAACATGACAATTTTAAATCATCTTGGATGTTTTACCAATGAGCTCAGCAAAGATATCTAGTAACCAAATTTTGAGTTCCTTAATATCTTACGAATTCGCTTTTTCTGTATTTTTTTAATGAGAAATCGTACCCTATTCCAATATTATTTATTAATTTATTCATTTACGAGCATGGCTCATTACTATATAAATTATAAGGTGGACATCGCATTACTTAACAATACAAATAAAATACTTATAAGTGGCATTTAAATACATAAAATATCTGATTCTTAAGAGGCATCGTTATTATTAGAGTAACAATAAAACTGAGGAAGACAAATAACAAAGCTAATGTTAGGCACACTTTCTCAGGGCGTACTCAAAGTGTGCAGAACCCATAAAAAAGTCCAGGCTATCTGAATGGTGATAGGCAAGCCTAGATGATCTGATAACAAATGAGTTACCGGTTATATTGGTTCTGAATGGTGGAATATAGAAGGAAAAGTTTGAACGAGTGGATCTGGACGGAACGTGCAAACCAATGTAGCTAATTAGCTCAGGAGTGCAATGTATGGAGTTTATTAGGTTGAACAACATCCTGAGGTCTCTTATTTGGCGACGAGAGTTCAAACTGTTCAAGTTCAACTCATTTTCGAGATTCTCATAATTATAAGTAGTGTAGTCTTTTTTTTTGTTGAATAGTATTTATTTCTTTTCGAAACTCAGATATTTTTTTAATCAATTTTTGTAGGCTTCAACTTTATATTTCGAATTTTTATAATCAACTTTTCTCATTTTTTGTTCTATCATTCTCAGTTTTTTATCGAAACATTTTTAATTGGACTTTATCATGACCTATAATGAATGTCATTATTAAATGTTGTAGACACTGTATCATTTTTCGGTATAAATGTATTTGATAATAGGCAAATTGCGAGTCTATCCCTTTGGAAATAAAAGGATTTTACAAAAATATATGCACTCAACCTGATGTTGGAAAATAGCTCTCTATTGACAACTACAGCTACAACAACGTTTGCAGTTGTTGTGTTGTTGTATATAAGCGAAGCATTCCATCGAACATAGCAAAGTGTATTATTATTTATTTATTTATTTATTTACGAGCATTGCTCATTACTACAAAATTTATAAGGTTGACATCGCATTACTTAAAAAAACAAATAAAATACTTATAAGTGACATTTAAATATATAAAATATCTGATGCTTAAGAGGCATCGTTTTTATTAGAGTAACAATAAAACTGAGGAAGACAAATAACAAAGCTAATGTTAGACACACTTTCTCAAGGCGTACTCAAAGTGTGCGGAACCCATAAAAATGTCCAGGCTGTCTGAATGGTGATTGGCAAGCCTAGATGATCTGATAACAAATGAGTTACCGGTTATATTGGTTCTGAATGGTGGAATATAGAAGGAAAAGTTTGAACGAGTGGATCTGGACGGAACGTGCAAACTAATGTAGCTAATTAGCTCAGGGGTGCAATGTATGGAGTTTATTAGGTTGAACAACATCCTGAGGTCTCTTATTTGGCGACGAGAGTTCAAACTGTTCAAGTTCAACTCATTTCCGAGATTCTCATAATTATAAGTAGTGTAGTCTTTTTTTTTGTTGAATAGTATTTATTTCTTTTCGAAACTCAGATATTTATTTAATCAATTTTTGTAGGCTTCAACTTTATATTTCGAATTTTTATAATCAACTTTTCTCATTTTTTGTTCTATCATTCTCAGTTTTTTATCGGAACATTTTTAATTGGACTTTATCATGACCTATAATGAATGTCATTATTAGATGTTGTAGACACTGTATCAACTTTCGGTATAAATGTATTTGATAATAGGCGAATTGCGAGTCTATCCCTTTGGAAATGAAAGGATTTTACAAAAATATATGCACTCAACCTGATGTTGGAAAATAGCTCTCTATTGGCAACTACAGCTACAACAACGTTTGTAGTTGTTGTGTTGTTGTATATAAGCGAAGCATTCCATCGAACATAGCAAAGTGTATTATTATTTATTTATTTACGAGCATTGCTCATTACTACAAAATTTATAAGGTGACATCGCATTACTTAAAAATACAAATAAAATACTTATAAGTGACATTTGAATATATAAAATATCTGATGCTTGAGAGGCATCGTTTTTATTAGAGTAACAATAAAACTGAGGAAGACAAATAACAAAGCTAATGTTAGACACACTTTCTCAGGGCGTACTCAAAGTGTGCGGAACCCATAAAAATGTCCAGGCTGTCTGAATGGTGATTGGCAAGCCTAGATGATCTGATAACAAATGAGTTACCGGTTATATTGGTTCTGAATGGTGGAATATAGAAGGAAAAGTTTGAACGAGTGGATCTGGACGGAACGTGCAAACTAATGTAGCTAATTAGCTCAGGAGTGCAATGTATGGAGTTTATTAGGTTGAACAACATCCTGAGGTCTCTTATTTGGCGACGAGAGTTCAAACTGTTCAAGTTCAACTCATTTTCGAGATTCTCATAATTATAAGTAGTGTAGTCTTTTTTCTATCTTAGAAATTCGCTTTTCCGGTATTTTTTTTAATGACAAATCGCACCCTATTCCTATATGCACCAATAAAAGCATATCAGACTATCTGTTTATTAGAAAAGATTATACAGTGTGCAAAATTAATGATGTAGCTGAAAAATATTCAAAGGAAATTGAAAAAATTAATTCACTACATAAAAGGAGTATTTTGGATAACTGAACTCAAGCCTGACACAAATATAGGAATCGAAATGGTTGATTTCAAGAATTTTGGTTCCCAATGATATACACAGCTATCTGTTGAATGAATAGATCTGAATGTGATATTGTCAAAGGTTCTTGTCAAAGGTTCTGAGTTATATAAATCATAAGAGGACGTTCTGAAGGAGCTTCATCGCAAATATTCTCCCCTGATTTCCGTTTTCTTATATTTCAATTCTTTTCAGCTAGGTCTGAGTTTGGCATACTATACTTTGGCAGCAAAAAAGAACATCTTCCCTGTTTTCTTGAAATTTTATTGAAACAATGTTCTGACAAGTTGAAAACAATTCTTCAGAGATTGATATTTACTGAAATCATTCACTTTTTTCATCCAGAATTCCAAAGGAGAACCTCCATGTGAAATTTCTTGTATTTGTTGAAAAGGTAGTCTAATTCCGAAAACATAATGACTTTTGTGGAGAAAAAGGAGTTTTTTGCTTTCCATTCCGACTCGAATCAAATAGATTGTATTCATAGGTTATTTCCACACAACATTGAAGAATATAGAGAGTTGTCCTCAGTGAAGCTTCGGGCACAGACAGTTTGTTTGCGAATGGAAAGAAACCCTGAAACATATTCAGATCACTTATTTTTCTTCCAATCACTACATTTTTTTTATCTATCGCCTGATAACTGAATTCTGGTATATGACGATACCTAACCTAAAACTTCTCCTACATTTTTAAACGGCGATGAAAATTGTCGAGGGTTATAATACGCGTTCCGAGTACACGAAGTTTAATCCGTTAAAATGTTTGCACAAGCCACAAAGATTAATTTTCGAAAGTTTGCTCAACAAATGACTTGAGTGTATAATAATTTGATATATTCCCGGGACCGAGGTCGATTGAGCTTGGTGTAAAAGGGATGTAGAGATTATCATTACCAGAAGAAAAAGATAACGTTAACGTTCAAAACGAAAATGTTGGGTACTTTGAACCTGTGTAAAATATGCCTAGTGTTCAACAAATTCATGGGTTATCCGAAGTCTAGCTTTCGTTCAAACAAATTTTTGGCATGTCACCGATCAACTATCCAATTTTGAAAAATTTTAATCAATGTTGAGTGTCGCCGTGTATTAATGGCACAGAATATACTTTGAATAAAACACAACAATAATTTGATAAATTATTCTTGACTTTCTTCTCCGAATGAAGAAAATAGAAATAACAACTTCTATAAAAGTAAAATCAAGAAAGAATCACAAACAATCTGTTGATAAAAAAAGAAGAAAGATAAACTTCCTTTTTGTGAATGAATCAAACGTCTTTGAATGATATACACGCAGGCGCGTATACAAGGGGGGGTAAAGGGGGTAATTACCCCCTCATAATCAGTCAGTCACATAACATATTTTGATATATATATATATATATATATATATATATATATATATATATATATATATATATATATATATTTTTATGAAAGTATAGGGAGATATCAGAAAATATAATGAATGATTGAAAAATAAATCACAATTTTATTTCACCTTAACTCCCTGTAACCCTGTGAGATCGCAGAATCCAGCAATTAAATTGAAAATTATTATCAAAATTATAGAATATCTCAGAATATTATATTTTCTCTGGTATTTCGGAAGGAATTGAAAAACCTAAATTCAAATTTATTGTTTAATTTTTCTGTTTTTTCTGTTGCACTATCTTATGTTCAATAAGTATATAATTTTCATTCTACTCATATTGATATGTAGTATGATAAATACATGAACGAATATCATTATAACGGTTTATTTTTACTTACGTTGACAAGGCAAATGTTACTCATCTCTAAAGTCTGAAATTTATTTTGATCTAAAGTTATTGTTTTCTCTACTTTCCAATTTTATATATGAAAAAAATGAAGATTAAACAAATCTGACGTTTTTATTCCACAGTTTCCTAATAATTTAGGTCATTGTGAAGAGTAAGTTTGTAAATAGGCCAATATGCATTTGTGTTCTAATAAAATGGTGGAAAAGAATAATTTTCCATAGATGATATAATTTCTATTTTTCGATTCGAAGAAGAAGAAAGACAAAAAATTATTCGTTGAACTTCATTCTCTTCATAAAAATGCCCAAGTTCCTAATCAACAACAATAATTATTTCATAGCAGGTACTAACTGTCTCCAACGTTCGAAATCATATTCTGAAAAGTAATCAATAATTTGCTTCGACACAAATGTTTCCTCGTAGATACCTTTAGAACCACAAGATGTAATCTAGCGATTCACACCTACTAAGCGCGTCTAACGAATTCAGTAATTCTCTATCGGATTGATAAAGCGCAGTTCATCCCAGGCAATAAATAGCAAAGTAGTCATACATTTTGCATTTACAACGTGTTCAAGAGCTGTTATTACATATAGTCCCTGGGACTATCATCATCATAGCTTCTTAAAATCCCCCATCGGTACGCACTTTTCGAGAGAGTTACCTCTCGATAACTGGTTGCAATGTTAGTCCGTTCTACAGTGAATGGATTAAGTATTATCCTTACCCATTGAACTCATCTACAAAATCACTTTATCGAAATATATAGCAAAAAACGAATAGCATGTCTAAAGGTAAAACCTTGTAAAACCTCGGCTCGAAAAAGCTTCGATTTTTGAGTATTTTTTCTTAGGGGGAAAGGAATATTCAGACAACGTACAAAATAACACAAAAGTGTGTAGGAGGAAGATTTAGACCTGATTATCTGAAAAGCCTGAGAAACGTATCTTTTCAAGGATTCGAAGCGTTACGCCATCTACAATGTCAATATTTCTGTTCACTCATTGTTTAAAGAGATTAGTTGGTCAACTATATAGAAATGGTATCTGAAGGAGTATGGATACTAAGGGTAGATGGCATTAGTGATTTCGTTTTCAAGTCATGTCTTCTTCCTTTTTCTTACGGACGTCGTAGCCTGAATCACAAATTTTCTTGATTACTTACACATCATACCAATATATGGCAATCAAGTCAGAAACAGAAGTGGAGTGTTTTGTCGATGTCTTAGATCATTCATGTTTTGAAGATCATTTTAATGCCTTAACTTTCATATTCCTCACAAATTTCAATCGTCAACTCCATTTTGGAGCTTCATTATCTTTCTTTCAATATTTCAGTGCAAATTTCTGTGTGTCAGTTTGACCATTGTGTTTGACTGAAATAATGAAAGAAAGCTAATGAAGCTTAGAAATAGAGTTGACATTAAGAGCTTGTACAGAAAATGAAAGTTTTTGTCAAAATATGAATGATGTACGAGAATGCCTTTTACTTTTCTTTCTCGATTGATTGCCATTTTTTGGTATAATTTACAAGTCATCAGGAAAATAAGGGATTCAAGCTACGATGTCCGTGAGAAAAATGAAATAAAAGAACTGACATGAAACGAGATCACTAGCTCCATCTACCCGAAGCATCCATCCCTTCGAATGATATTCCCATAGAGTTGGGCAACTCTTTGAACAATGGAGAAGTCATCCGGAAAAGTTCAGTCAATTCGAGGATGCAGATAGTCCCAAAATTCAGTTAATTTTTCTACCATTTTTCTAGATTCTTCTGCTGAAACTGGAAGAACTTCTGAAGAATAAACTTGAAAATAAACATTTCGCAAAAAATGATAAATAACACTTTTTTTCTTTGAAGAAATGTTTGAGCAACTCAATACAAATTCATCATTTTCGAAGGAAACTCTTTCAAATCGTTTGAAAACAAGAAAAATTATTCCTACTCATGAAAAAGCTCTACGAGCATAATGGGAAACCATCGTCTTATTACGATTTTCTTGAAAACTCTTTCTTTGATGGTTTGCTGAAATTCTTCAGAAGCTTCGCTTCGATATTCTGAGCAAAAATCAACACGGATTCGGAATTGACCATAGCAATTTAATTTGTGAAAAAATCACAGAGGTAGTTTTATTACGAGAATGTTCTGCATTCGATTGTGTTAACCATCACTTTTTTCATAAATTCTGAATTAGAAGTTCATCTCCCAATTGGATTTCCTTTTTTTTTTTGACTGATCGTAATTAATTGTTATCGAATTTCAGGACGCATCTCCGGAGAAATAACACATTTTGATTCTAATAGAATTGTTTATGTTCCACAAGAGTTGATTTTGGGGCCAATTTCATTTTTGCTTTATACAAATGATCTCAAAATTTTTCTGTCGAATATACTTATTACAATGTATGCTGATGACACCTCTGTGGAAATATCAAATGAAAGTGGAATTTAATCCCATCAAAATAATGAGCAGGTTCCTGAAACATGAATGCAACCAAATTTCTTTGATTGATGATTGATGAATACATTACCCGAAAGAGTTGCTGGGAATATATTACCAAAAGATTGAATAGATTGTGTTATTTGTTCAGGAACCTCAAACGGGACTTGGATGAGCCTCACTTATTACCTCTGTATCATTCAGATTAGGATATATGGAAAATGCCACCTCAATTGGTGACAGTTTCATATTGCAGAAGAAAGTCTGGAAACAGTAGAAGGTGTACCACCCACACATTCTGGCAGAGGATTGTTTGTGAAATTTCGTATATCAACTTTATTCTCATTTCACATACTTATATGAAATGTTCATAAAAACGGAAAAGAATTTTTTCTACTCCCATCCTTGAATATGCTGATTTCTTTATGATATTTAACGGATAAATAGGCAATTCCCATCAACTGAATGGATATGATTTCATATCCACACAAGGTAGGATTCCATCAATCCCAGAGAACAAAATACTTGGTTACCAGGGTCAACCTTGTAGAAACGTCACAATTCTGATCTATCAAGCTACAAACACGAAATCCAAGTTGTTTCATTTAAGCATTAATAAATGTACTTATATCTGAAATATTTTCTAGTTTATTGAGTCATTTCTAAATTGTCACAGTTGATTTTTTTGTGGAATTGAAGGACTTACATCTACTCGTCACACCAATAATTAACTGAAACTATACAGTCCAAGTGGCCTCCTGGTTGAAGTGTTAGCCCTCTGAGATGATCCATTTTATAGTAGTGGGTTCGTGTCTCACAAAATCCAACTTTTTTGGCCTTTTTTTACAATTTGACTTTACTAATTTAATTTGTATCGTTCAATATTAAGTTCAACAAAGTACAATTCCTTCGAGTTTTTTATAAATATCGAAAGAATGCTCTGTCTAAAATTCATTATCAATATGATACTTGAAAGAGAGTTCTGAAATATTTACCTGGTCGAAGAAAATATCAACTGTAAAATTCGAATGGATATTGGCCATATCGACTCTTGTTGTACAAATTAATATTGAAGGAATGAGAATTTGCATAATTCAAATAATCGTTAGCAAAAAAGATTTCTTCATTGCATTTGCAAAGTATAAGTGTCACTGATAACTCCCCTACTAATATAGGTGGGGGGATCTGCAAGTTCCCTAGAGATGAAACGTGTTGGTGAAATAAGTTGATTCAATGAAGTTAAAAAAATTATTCAATTCATGAATGTCTCTATTTATCGGATGAATATTTTGGAGATATAACTGAGTGTTGGGATAGTTTTCTCGTTTTGTTCATATTGTATTCTGTTGAAAATCGTTTTTACAATTTTTGTGAAATTCATATAATCCCAAGTCGAATTTCTTAGAGTATGGATGCAGTTATATTTTCAAATGGGAATTACAAGTACAATCCAAATAATAAGAATCGTTGTTATAACCATTAACTTTCTTCATTTGTAGCAAAGTACATTATTTGTAAGAAATATCGCGATTTTAGCAAAGCCCACTGACTATTCTAAGTGCGATTTGTTGCATGTTCTAGACTACGTATTTTCTGCAGGCGTCGAGCTCTTTGCTTTTCGCATTTGCAGCATACCTCCTGGCCATGCTGAGATCCTGCTTTATGCATTATCTACACTTATCTAGCTTATCTAGTCGAGATGTCCTAGAAAAGGCGAACGGAGAACCTCAGCGCCGTTGGCTGTTTGTACAACTAGTTTTCTTGTTTCTGTTAAACGGCTCAAATTTATTCACTGCATTCCCTGGTAATCAAACTTTGAATGATGCCAAAAAGTACATTGCCTTTTCTCAGTGGAATTGGGATTAAAAAATTCTAATTAAAACGACTCGTAAACATAACATTCGGTAAAAATTCAAATGCATGTGAATATGGGAACACGATATGAAACCACGGAAAAATACGGAATTTTCATGCATGCTTCCCCCCCCCCCCCCTCCCAGAAACATCTTTTTTGGCATAACTTTGTGCATTAACAACGTGAGTTTGAAAATGTGAAAGTTCAAAAGTTCAGGGAATGATTATTGGTAGCTGTTCAGTGATATTGCAAACCCATTTTAATGACCGGAACCGTCTAATTCCATCTATGGACTCATTTTGTAGCAGATTTGAGAAAATCGCTGCAGTTGTGAAAAATCATTAAAAATTAATGTTGCTTTCAAAAAACGGTTCAATAGCACTAGCTCATAATCAGTAGTATCAGGCGAAGTCCATAACGGTCCAAAAAACTATGCAGGTGGTGGCTGCAATACCTGCAAATTGTTGAGATGTTAACTAATAGCTCACCCTTCCCTTTAGATTTAGTATCAACTTTCTTGTCCTGGAGATGCTAACCTTGTTAGCGAAACGCGCGTCGAGTGCAAATAATATCAGTTTGGTGTTAGGGTAATTGATCTCTACAAAAAGTTTCGACTTATTATTGATTGACAACGATTTCAGTTTTGAGATTTTTGAAACTATTTTCAATTTTTGAAATATGCGTTGAGAAAATATATATATATATATATATATATATATATATATATATATATATATATATTTAAAAATAAGAAATCATTCACCTGTGGTATCTACTTTATATATTATGGAGTTGACTATTAGATTCTGCACTATCAACACCACAAACAATGTGAAAATGATCCATAGTAAAAGTAACTAGAGGTGAAGAAACTAACTCAACAGTAGCAGCAGTAATAGTAAATGAGTGAAAAGGAACTAACAGAAACAATAATTAACAAAACTAAATAGAATATTGAATTGAATTTATCGGAACGCATTCGAATTTCAATTACTTCAAATCGAAGTGTCAAACTCATCGGTAAGGGTTCTATAAGGCGATCCCACAAGATTTAAGCCAATGAGAGTGTCGGTGTCCAAATTCACTCGTGAGCTGCCGCCAAATTCAAATTGAAGCTTTGAGAAATCGCATTTGTATAACCACTTACCGTCGTAAAATGTAAGCCCCCATTTTGCTTTCTCAGATGGTGAGTATCAGACTTAACATAAGCATATCATCGTTTATAAGCATATCAGTATATGCACCAGGGTTTTCATGCATCTTGCAGTGACAGAACTGAAAAGCACAGTTGAGTAAAACAATCGAACTCAATTTAAAAATGAATGAGCAGGAATCAATCGAATAGCGTTATTAAAAATTAAAAAAAAAAGTTGTCGAATAATTAGTTCCAAAAAAGTTAATTAAAATAAACCACATCAATCTCAACAAGAAAACTGGAATAGATTATATCACAAAATGAAATCAAGAAAACTGAAATTATCAGAAATGCTGCAATTTCTGATCAATCATTTCTGAGACGTATGAACCCCCTCTTTTATTTTTTGAACGGGTCAAGTAAAAAAATAGAAACTTGGGATAATGAAATTGATGCATGAATACTAGATTTTGAAGTAAAATTGACACACGAAAAATTTCAAATTGGCGACTGGGCGCCATCTGGAAACAAAAAATCAAATGGAAAGGGGGGCCTTGTGATGCATCATTTCGAAGCACATGACGTATACTTTACAACCCTAGAAAATGAAGTTAATATCTTCACCTACTACAAAATGGCTGAACATTCAATAATTACCTGAAAACAAACACATTAATATACACATTTCTAGAAATATCCGTTTTCTCTGCCATATGGCAATCTCAAGAACCCGATAAGGTTTGACAGGTTTTTTTTCAGAAAAAAGTCAAAAATGTCAATACAACGAATATCATTGTTCTGTTCGAATATTCTCATCCAGTTTCCGATGTTTTGAGTAGATAGATACCACGTAAACTATCTCCAAAATGGTAAATTGAAAGAAATTCAACAGGGGAATTGTTTTTGAATATGCTGGCAAGTACTGTTAATCCTCTAATCACCGAAATCGTCGAAGTGAATTCTAATCAATTCGATATGGATATTATTATTCCAACAAGATGGAGCACCCCACATAACTCCAGACAAGTGAGAAACTATTTGGATAATACTTTCCATGGTCGTTGGGTTGGCCACGAGGTACTACGGAATGGCCAGCCTGCTTGCCAGATTTGACACCTTTAGACTTTTTCTATGGGGCTATTTGAAGCAGAAGCTTTTCGAAACTGAACCCACTTCAATATTGACTATACGGCAAAGAATAATAAATATTTGTGGAAATATCGACGTTGCTGTGTTCGAAAATGTTCGACGTGGAATATCGGATAGAATGTCCTCATCTCAAGAAGATTAAGGCAACCATTTCGAGTATCTTCCAAACTGAACTCAGCTTATTTCCTCAAATTATGAAGTCAAACGTCGATGTTAGCTGGCATTGTGGTCTCGGTAGTGTAGTGGTTAGCATATCTGCCTATCAAGCGGAAGGCCGGGGTTCGAATCCTCGCCGGGCCACCGTGCTGGATAATCGCACGTTAAAAGGTAAGGCCTCGTTGATCCATTGCTCGTACAAGTTTCGACTTCTGAGGGTTGACGTTCGTCAGCTGGTTAACGAAAACGAACAATTTTTAGAACAACAAATTTATGAAATTTTGTAAAGGTAAAGATATTTACTTTATATTCAGGGTTGTAAAGTATTCGTCAGGAGCTTCAAAATGATGTATCACAAGACCTCCCGATCTATTTTCTCCCCAGATGACGCACAGTCGCTATCTTGAAATTTTTTGTGCACTGTATATTCGATTGTTTCGGTTTGATTTAATTCGATCTCATAAGTTTTAAAATGATATAGACAATGGTTGTTCGAACCACTCAATCTATTTTTCATATGACAGTGTGGTAATTTCAATAGCATATATTGATACAAGCAGAGCTCTTCGGACTTTTTTTATCGGCAGTCTTCTGAACTTTCAATGGATTCGATTCTAAGCGATCGCTGGCGCATCGGGGTTCACCCCGTAGGTGCGGTCGACTCCTAGAAAAGATCTAGTAACGAGAATTCGCGATGGCCGCGCTGAGAAGATGAATCAAAGGAGGCTGAAACGATAGCACGGCGACCCATAGGCTATACTCTCTGAATGTAATGAATAATTGTGCAGGTGACGTTTGCCCCGCTGAGACCGGCACAATGCACGCCTATGCGGCCAATGACCGGCCACTTAAATATGGGCGTACCGAAGGGGTTCATAAGGGGATTTACTGGTCGGAGTCGGATTCATGAAATGAATTCTTGGGCCGGAGGGTATGAGAACGAACAGTCCTGCAAAGATCCTAGCAAAGAAATGTAGTAATGGACGGACGTGTCTGCCTCATATCGACGGTGTGACGTACCGCATTGGAAGACTGCTAGAAAAACATGGGGTGCAAGCAATTTTCAAGTCCACGAGCCTCAGATCCGCAGAAGACCCACGGGATCCATCATCTACCTCAGGAGTGTACCGAATACCGTGCAGTTGTGGTTCTGTCTATATCGGAACCACAAAAAGGAGCATAAAAACGCGGTTAACCGAACACAAAAAAGTTGTCGATATGGCCAAACCCAAATATCTGCGGTGGCCGAACACGTTCTGTTGGAAGGTAATGATATTGACTTCGACGGAACGCAAGTGCTGGACACAAGTGGGAGCTATTACCCTAGGCTCTATAGGGAGGCCATAGAAATTCATAAACATAAAAACAACTTCAACCGCAAAGAAGAGAGCCTGAACATTCATAGGTTCATTCAGCGGTTCAAAATGCACGGACTTTCCCAATGAGGGAAAAGACGCTGTCGAATAATCAATTAGAATCAATTGACCGTCCGAATCCAGATTCGATAAAGGGTGACCCATCATCTGAACCACATCAGATCAAAGCCTCGCAGTAGATAAGGATACTTCGAACATTGCCGCATCGCCTTTGAGAATGTCTGCCGCAGATGCAGACGAAACGTCGGGCCTTAAAACCTGTGGACCACGGCTCAGAAGTCCGGAAGCACCTAACAATTCAATCTCAAGATGATGCAAATATGTGTAAACGATGGGATTGGAACCTTTGGTGTAAAAATTGAAACTTTTCCTAGAGATCAATGTTTCGTGTCTTTCCCGAAAATGTCACGATCTGTAAATAACACGAACATGATCAGATACATTCCAATGACTCGAATCATTGTCCACAACACAAAATTGCGACACTGCAATTCCTTGTCCATAGGTTAACAACTATTCCTTTGAAAAAAGATGAGTACGACATTGAAAGGAGAGTGATTAGGTACGTAGCTGAAGTGAACGGTTTTTGCCCAGAGATATTTGATAAGATAATTAGAATAAACGATGAGTTTTGGAACCTTTGGTGTAAAAGTTGAAACTTTTCCTAGAGATCAATTACCCTAACACCAAACTGATATTTTTGCACTAGACGCATTTTGCACACATAAAATACGGAAGGGAATAAAAATCCAGTGTCGCCCAACACGCTCTAGACAATGATCCCAAAATTGTCGAAAGCAATCTTTAACTGATCAATCATGTGCATGACATAAGACTACTCGATGCATGTGAGAGTCTAGGAATAGCAAAATTTAAAAACAGCACGAATGGTGACAGGTGAGCAATTCCTTTCAGCCCGCTTTTCAATCTATTGTTGATAAAGAAATCAGAATAATCGATAATAATAGATGGCGGACCAACAAACTTTGCAGGAAGTGGCTGCACTGTTACATTATCGTGGAATTAATTAGAATGAGTAGCAGTAACAAACTGTAATATATTGTAATACCAGTTCAATTAATACTTTATTTTCTGTTAATTTGTACAAAGCTGAATGTCAGTTACAAAAATAACAAATTGTTGTTGTAGTAACCGTTCTACCTTTCTTGCTATACCTAGTGATATACTACACTTAATGGGTT